>JAROYF020000002.1:15839497-15879434 GCA_029619325.2 Dynastes grantii
AAAACCCATATTTTGCTGTCCCCAGTCTTGTATATTGGTGTTATTATTCCCATTCTTCAGTCCTGAGGTGTCTCTTTTTCTCTCGCTATTAACTTTAGGAAGGTTGATAGTCTTCTTCTCTCATGTATTTTATTACTTCGGCAGTAATCTCATCTTCTCCTGGTGCCTTTCCTATTCTCATTTTTTGTGTTACGTCGTTTAGCTCTTCTTCCGTTATATATGTTTTATCTTTTTGTGAGTTCTCCCTGATGTGTGGTGTTTGGACTTCTTCTTTATGGTGTTCGCTTATGTCTCCCTTCAGTAACTCAATATTCTCCTCAGCCAGCTCATTATTTTCTCTTCTTCTGTTAGTATATTTCCTTGTTTATCCTTTATATTTTCTTCATTTGTTTCAGCATTCTGTAGAGTAATTTTTTATTCTCATTTTTGATTCTCATCTTATTCTCGAACTCTTTCCAGAGTTTTTGTTTGCTTTCTTTTACACTTTTCTTTATTATCAATTGCTTTTCTTTATATCTATCATAGTCATCAGTATATCTACTGGTTAAATATGTTTTCCATGCTGCTTTCTTTTCTTTCACTACCTTTTTATTTTTCTCCGTGCACCATTCTGTTTTTTATTTCTTTTTATTTCTCTATTTGCGACTTTTGTTGAGTAATCTTTCATATTTATTTTATAATCCATTTGAAGTAGGATGTCATCATTTCCAATTTCTGCTCCTCTTTTTACACATACCTTTTTCACTCTTTTCCATCTTTCTGTATTTATTAGGAAATAATCTATTATAGACCTTTTGTCCTGTTCCTCCCGTGTATGTTTATGGATGTTTTTATGCCTAAATTTTGTGTTTATTATTACATCGTTTTCTATGTCAGGAGTTCCACGAGGATCAAATTTGGATACTTTGATCTTCAATTTATTCATTAACGACATGCTTGATTGCATTGAATGTAAAAAATGTATTTACGCTGATGACCTGAAAATATTTTCTGAAATTAGAATAGTGGACGATTGTTACTATTTACAAAACAAGATTAATAAAATAACATGGTAGTACAATTACAACAAACTTCAGATGAATACTTCTAAACCTAATGTTGTATCCTATTCCAGGAAAACGAAATCATTTCATTTTAATTACATTGATGCCACTCCACTTATTCCTTGTACTATAATAAAAAAAAATTGGGAATCTATTTTGGACTTTTTCTTAGCCTTACACCTCATTACAGTTATATTGTAAAACCTTCTCTAAACGCTTTTGGCTTTGTTATACGCAATTCGAAATGATTTCAAGTTAGTAGTACTGCTAAATTACTGTTCAATACTTATGTAAGAAGAACGTGGGGCTATGCCAGCATTGTCTCCCTTCTGCATGCATCGCACATAGAGTTGATTGAAAAAGTTCAGCGCAAATTTCTCAAATATTTTTCTTATAAAACCGTGGGAATTTATCCAATGCATGGTTTTGATCACAATGTTTTCCTCCAGCAATTTGGTACAGACCACAACCTTACGCATAACAATGTTGATTGTACTTACCTGCACAGAGAAAAATTATGGTAGGATTTAAGATAAAGTATTGCTGTCACATATTTTACTATACACATTATTTTAAGTATATATTTTGCTCGGTATGTTATTCGAACTAAATTTATTGGTACTCCGATTTTCTCGCCAAATCATGACACGGAGCTTTAATCGCATTTCCCAATATTGTGATATAATGTTATATGTGATATAAATTACAATACCTTTAACGAGTTGACTTTATGTTTTTTGTTATTGCTATATACTGTTATAATTTATCATGTAGTTTATCTGTTGGGTAATATATTTTATTATTATTTCATTCTTCTCACTATTTGTGGATTTATAGACACACGCCAAGTTTCATCCAAGTCATATATCTACTGTTGTAGGAATTTTCGTACTATTGCCATAGTTTTCAGTATAACTGCCTCTTGAATATTTGTATGAGCGTTTATGTGGATGTCCAATTTCTTCAAATGATTGGAGAAATCCTTTGTCGTAATACTCGTAACAGATACCATACTATTAGTACTATTGTTACTGTTTCCTGACTCCATAATTCTTTCAGTTCTGTTGCTAATGGCATGTACTTACTAAACTTTTGCGGTTCTTTTTCTGTGGCATTTGTATCCTTTGGTATTGCGATGTCTATTGTAATTATTATTATCATTATTAAATTCGAAATTGACATCTTTTGGACACGTACAATCAAAGAACTGGCTCTCCATTTCGTGAGTATCACGTCATTTACTCTAATAAAGCTGCAGGCGTCCTTCTACATTTCGAAAACATTCCATTTTAAGTGGAATTTTATCTAAATCGTGACTTCGACCCTTAAAAACAATGAGTCGTAAAAAAGGCAAGGCGTTCACACTCCGAATCTTTTCAGATAATGTTCTGGTAATGGATATGCGTGACTTTTCGATTTAAAAATCGCTTTTGTTCTGTATTACACGATTCGAAAGCGCCTGCATTTTTGTTTGATAACCTGTAGCTGTTACAATCATGGCTACATCATCTTTGTAGTATTGAAGAACAAATTCTCTGCAGATATGATGAACATAGTTTAAGAACATCTGTATGTACACACACAACATATGAGTCAGTAAAAGTATTTGTTTGTCCTAAAAAGCGAATCCGTTTACAGTTAATTGCGTGGTGACTAACGTATATTTGAGTGATCTGTTACAACAATTTTTATATGCTTTTAAGAAGTATGCCATTTTTTTTAGATGTTTAACTAATTTATATCAATTTTATTGGATACTTTTTCAAAGATATCTATAGAAATAAATGTAATGTACGTTTATTATAAATTATGCACTAAAGACTAAAATCTGCGCATACTGAAATTTATTGTGATGGCCAAAAATTTCCTAGAATACTTGAGGTCATTGTGCCTCTAAAAGACCATACGCGAAATTAGTACAAAAAAGTATGCAAAAACAATTACCAAATGAAAAATTGTACAGTAATCTCTTATTAACCAAATCACCACCACTTTAGAACTTGTTCTAAAAGAAATGATTATCAAGATATAGATAATTTAACTTTGTCCAATTTGAAATGACTTACATAGTAAAAGAGCGCAATGAAAAAATTGGACAACAAATTTTGCGCGATCCTTTAATTCTGGCTACTTTTACTGCAATAAATTCTAGGAATAACTAGCAGCACATGTGTATGTATAAATAACGTTATAAACATATTTGACTTTGAAATTTACCATAATTCCATAATTAATATTGTTAGCTTTTCACCTGTAATTTTCCTGGAATAAGTTCATGTGCGGTATTTGGACTTGTAAGATAATATGAAAGGTAACTGAAATGTAATATGACATATGCGTCACAACGCAGCTTGACTTCAAAATTGCAAGTAGTCCTATTAATCTGTTCACTGATACTAGAGCAACGCAAACTGCGCTGAAAGCCAGTGGCTGACGCATAAAAGTTTACACAAAATAAACACGGCCGGGACAATTCGGTATAAGCGTCAGTATAACTGCGACTCGAAAGCCGATCTGTTGTGTATGCATCTACGCTGTCGTATACTATATCGTAGTTCTACGTTTGTTTTGAAAATGTTTCCTACGTCGCGAAAACGACCAAAGTTGGACACAATAAGAGAATTTATTGCAGAAATGTCTGATTTAAAGTGTAATGGCGCTAAAATTCAATGTGTGGTGTGTAAAATAGATTTAATGTGTTGGTCGAAAAGTGATTGGCTACAGTACGTAAATAGTGCAGGGCATGTTTAAAAAAAAGGTTCCACACGAGATTATGACAAATTTAAATTTAATTTATGTGTTTATTGCATGTAATTTACCATTTCATTTACTAAGGAAGAAAGCATACGTCTCGTTTTGGAATGAATATTCGGACTTTAAGTTACCAAGTGAGAGAATATTATAGAGTTGTGCCGACTGCTCGTGAGCATGTCGAGAAAATAATTAAATCGGCGTTGCAAGATAAAAAATTGTGGTTATGTGTGGACGAAACAACAGATCGTAAAAAACATCCTGTGATTAATGTAATGGTATGCACAATGGAACGACATCGACCGTCACCCTCAATTTTACTAGCTTCCAGACGAATACAACAATGCACTGCCGAAGTAATTTCAATGTTGGTGTTAAATACATTGGAAAAGTTTGAACTTTCAACAAATCAACTGTTGATGTTTATGAGTGATGGTGCCATACGGAATCCCCAAAGCGTACATCTTTGAGGTGGTCGCACCGACTAGAGAACAGTGAGAGCGGGAGAAAGTCACAGTGAATGGTCCCATCTTTTCCACGGACGGACCTGAAACTCAATTGGGAACGGGTGCGGGAATATGTGGAGTGGGCAGATTGATCGGGGGGAAGCTCGCAAGCATATTTCATTATGTGCTCGGGAACTCTGTTGGAAACCCTGGTCGAGACAAAGAACAGGACATTTATGGGTAACCGACAGCCAGGCGGCTTGTATTCAGTTACTGAATATACTTTGAGGAAAGAATATAATAAAAGTGGAATGGGTACCCCCACATACGTCCCTGAGCCTTCGTTTGGGATCCGCTTGGAGATGACTAAGGCAGAGGTTATAACACACCTCTATGCTGATCAGTGGCATGAAAAATATTGGAGAGAAGACAAAAGATTCGACAGATAACATCGGAAGAATTCACCAAATGGTGCTAGACGATCGTCGAATTAAGGTTAGAGAGATAGCAGAGACTGTGTCCATCTGGAAAGAACGTGACTGAAGATTTTGGCATGAAAAAGCTAAGCGCGCGTTGGGTTTTGCACTTGTTCATTAGGGACCAAAGCCTCATCTGAATTAACATTTCCAAAGACCTGTTGAACCAATTTAAGCAAAATAAGTCGGAATTTTAGCGCCGATTAATGAGTGTAGATGAAACTTGATGATACACCAGTACACTCCTGAAGCCAAGGCACAGTCGAAACAGTTCACTGCGAAGGATGAATCGGCTCCGAAAAAGGCGAAAATTGTTCCATCAGCCGGGAAAGTGTTGGCGATTGTTTTTTGGGATAGTCATGGAGTAGTGTTAATCGACTATCTTGAAAAAGAAAAAACGATAACAAAAGCAAATCACGCATCATTACTTGATAATCTGAAGGCAGAAATTGTGGAAAAACGGCCGGATTTGAAGAAAAAGAAAGTTTTGTTCCATCAAGATAATGCATTGTATCACACTTTAGTGTTCACCACGGCAAAAATTCATGAATTGGGGTTTGAATTAATAAACCCACCTTATTCACCAGATCTCTAGATTTAGATATTGTTATAAAGTTTTTATACAATGAACTATTTAAAGGTCCAAAAACTAACGGATTTTTTCGGGTAGTACGATAAATGTAAAAACAGAGACGTGTGATAAGCTCATCATAACTTGCTGTTGCTTTCATAACCTTTTCAGGGATGATTATTTAAAACAAAAAAATACCGTTTTATAAATTAGATTATGAGATTAGCTTACCTCAACGCATGAACGCTTTGCCTCAGTTGGAAGGGTTTACTACCCAGATACTTTTAAGAACTATTTTACTTACAAATGATCTATTGATAATAGTAGGGAAGGTGAACTTAAAATAAAATAGCGGATGTTTAATACTTACAATGTTACTAATAAATATTCGACTTAATTTATCTGTTCATCATTGCTATCGTCGTTGTCACTGGGGATACGGAACGGTTAAATCAGAAGATTTAAGGACATTTTTGTTTTAATTAAGATGGTAACATAGAAAAAGCAATTGAGTTATAGTTTTTAAGATTTTTCTAAGATTAATACTTTTTAAAGTGAAATATTCTGTTTATGGACGTTGCAAATTGACTGCCGATACTGATTATGGAGCAGTTAGGGCATGAAAATTGATTGTCGAGCAATTACAATGAAATAGGTCTTATTTAAATTCTAAAAGTAGTTGGAGAGTGCCAGACATTACTGTCGACCGTTGCGATGCGCAGTTGCAGCAAAATAATAGTTTAAGTGGGGATCGAGCACGACATCTCCCATTCTAGAACTGGCTATCCGACACTTAGTATCTGAGCTTTATGAAAGGATTAAAACTATTACCCAAGCGAACAGCGTTAAGATACCTAAAACTGTTAAGAATTGCCTTTCCCATGGTTGGAGGGATTCTGACTGAGCATTGCCGGCGGACCTCTTCCAATTCATCATATCGTAATGATGGAGATCTGCAGGAAGTGTCAAGCTGAAGTCGAGATAGCAGAACACTTTTTTCTGTAAGCAGCTTGATGAAAAGCAGCTTCGCCTAGTGGCGATTACGCGATCCCTAAACAATGTTCTGATCTATACCAGGGCAATAGTGGAACGGTTGACGCACTATAGGGTTCTGCCATATAGAGAGAATGTATAGAAGGTATATTTTGATCTAAATTCTGTGAGATTTTTTACTGTAATTAGATAGATAACTAGAAAAATCACATTTAAATAAATAATTCCGTGCTACAATGTCCATATTTATTACCATTTTCCTATTGTTGGAGATCATTTGATTGTTATTTACTAAATTTGAAACGATAATTTTAGTTTATTTTCATTCACCGTACCAGCAATAAAGTAACCTGAGTTACTACACGATTAACACGAAAAATCACGAATTTTAATTTCTTGCAAAACTGTTTATCTTGACAAAGAAAACTGGATTGCTTCACTTTACATATTTTTGGTTAACTGTACGCAATTGAAATGTCACGCAAGCAATATTTTATCTAAATTATAACGAGTTCCAATTAATTTCGCATAACACCTTATATTTGCGCCAATAAATAACCATTCATGACACAATATCGTGAAAGAATAATTATTAATCTATTAATAAATTCGCGTATTACAAGCATGCACTTTGATATGTCAAATAATCGATAATTTATGTACTTTAAATTATATGTTGCAAGTAGTTCTTTTCTGCTCCAGTAGAAAGTGTAAGGTAATAAATTCAACAAGTTGTTCTGGTGTTCTGGTGCCAACTTCACACTTTTTTCTTGTAGTAATGTTTTTTTAGCTTTTAGCCTTTCGCTGACGTGTGGTTACGAATTTTATATTAAACTAAACGGTGACTTCCAATAAGATAAGCCAATTTCAATGAGGTGAGTGTATGTATATTTCAATATAAACACTTCAAGGTTTCATGCCCCTGTTTTTTTTTAATAGGACGGCGATTTACAGACACAACCTGTTGGCCAAAAGGATATAATACAATGGAAGATAGAAAGACCGCAGCATTTACAATCTTTTTTTTAATTAACTAGGCATCGGGCATTATTGTCCATTTCACCACATTGTATATAGATTCGGTAAACATAAATTATCTATAATAAAACTTGTGAACAAATTAAATCGAACAAGCTCTTAAAACACGTTTTTTATCCTGGGTCCTGTTAGAGTGACTTTCACTAATGCTTGCCATCGAATTAAAGGAACCCCCACAAAGGCGAGAAATGGAGTACATAAACGAGTGCATAAACCCACAAGAAATATACCTTTGTTCATTCTAAAGACGCTAAAATCTGATCATAAACGCGTTTAATTCTAGTGCAACAAAGTTATGTCTGTTGCCATATCAACTTCCACTACTCAGAATTCTTCATTAGACTTTTCTGATATTCTTGGTGCTCCGGATATTCAAAGACAATGTGATTTAGGTGCAATCTCACTTGCATGAACAAGGGACTGTATTTATTGGATTGAGTTTATGTAGGTGACAATGAAGCGTATAGCCATATATCTATATAGTGCAGAGTACGTCATAAGCTGAAGCGTTCAAAACTTTGTTCCCAATTGTTCGTTACAGTAATAGGACAGACTCTTGTGTGGCATGGAGCAACTATTACATGTACATACGTAGCTGGAATATATATAAAAAAGTGATTGCTGAACGCAGCGCACTATCAACATTTCCATATTCTGTTTTGCTGTTTTGTACGTTTCATCTTTATCAACCGCTATAGAGATGGTTATGGCAAACTGAACATGGTGTTAAAACAGGGGTAAAAGAACTGTAATGGAAATGCTCCGACAAGTTCTTCACCCACCTACATTAGAAAGTGCAGAACATTTTCATACTGTTGTTGGGTCGCCTAAAGAAGATATGGAGTCGTAGAATGGAATGATGTGCAATCAGAAAAAAATATTGTTACAAGGGATAATAATACTAACAATTATATTCAAGCATTCATCAGAGCATCAGAGCATTTTTAAAGATATTATCCTGCAAAGGGGTAAAGTTTTTAATTCTTGTGTGTTATCGTTAATGTGTTTGAAAATTACTACAGACGAAAATTGATAGAATTCAAGACGAACTAAGCCATAAATTTACTATAAAAATTTGTGTGATAAAACAGAAGGAGTAAGTGTTGTTTATAAAATAGATAACAACTGTTGTTACTATTAAGTCAACAGTGTTTTTAAAGTACCCGAATTTAAAATTTGGCACCATTTAAATCTCTTTCAGTTCTGAAAAAACACTTAGATGGCACTGGGTTGTAATTGTCAAATTGCTATATCAAGTCACGAGTTAAATTTCAAAACAGAGTGATTTGCGTGCCCGAATAAAAATGTTTACCAAATGGCACAGTTGACAGAGTTAGAAAACAAAAAGTGATATTAGTTAAGTTAAGTTAAGTACAAAACAACGGCAGATGAGTGCATATAAAGCGGTAAACTACACGCAGGGAAATGGTTTCTTGCATCAACAAAATAGATTTTGTTACAAAAATTAGTTTATTCAATATAATATTTTTATACCAAGGCTATAAAAATGTATAATATGAGAAAATAATTTTCTTGAAAGCTTATTTGTATTAAATAAATGTTTTCTTAGAATTAGAAAATCAAGCAAATCCTAGACCGAAAAATGTTTCTTCAAGTAAATCATTTAGTTTTAAGTTATATTAAAGGCAGGAATGAGAAAATGGTCCAGATCTCATAAACTTCTATTGAGAAATTAGGCGACCGGTTTCGTGTTCAAAAAACAAATCATCAAGTCCAGCTACAAGGATATCCAATAAAAGAAAAATTACAATAATGGAAAAAAAACTAAAGTTAATAATTCAAATTAGGAACAAGTGAGTGAACTAATGAAAAAGTTCCTTTTCTTATATGTCACAGTATAATTAAATTATTTCTTTAATAATGTAATTAAATAGGGATTATGTAGTTTTTAGTAAGTTTATTTATCCCTTTTATTATTATTATTTATTATATATTTAGAAAAAGCTATAGTTAAATTAGTACACGTGGTAAATAGCAATAAAAAGAAAAAAAAATTACATTAACCGGTATCTTTTGAAGATGTTTATGAAACATTGTATGTTAAAGGTTATATGGGTAAGTATGGCATCTGTATTCTGGTTTCTGTCGTTAGTTTCTAGGACTGTATCTCTTGGCAGTAGGTGTCGTCAGGAAATGTATCAGTGCTATTTGTGAAAATTAGTGGCATAAACTGAGAGATGATCTTGGTTATTGTTTCTAGTAACTTTTTTCATGTGTACTTCACTTTTGTTTGAACATTATTCTGTAGATAACTTCTACGTTAGCTTTTTAAAAATCACAAGCAATGAGGATAATTTGCTGCACTATGTATGGATATGTCGTACTGTTTTAAACAAGGTAAGTGCAATTAATAATGTGGATTTAAATGATATGCATCTCAAAAACTCTAAGTAGATAAATGCTTTATGTTAAGAAAATGAAACTATTGATTTATGAACAATACCTAACCTCATTCTTAAATTAAGACAACTATTTACTATCCTTAAGAAAATATTGTTTTGTGATATAACGGTCATTTACTTGTACTAAGAATCCCATTCTTCAAATTTTTTGCAAGATTTTCCTTGATCAAATTAACAAATGTCTTAAACACAGAAATACAATTATTTCATTGCTAGTATATACGTGTCTTAAATGGAAAAAAAGCTTTAAGAAAATATTTCTTTTGATTTAAAACAGTAATTGCATTGTGGATAATTGAAACAGTAATTGTCATGAATTGAGGCGGACAGTCTTGATACAAGTAAACGTTTTTCTGCGTGTATGTGATATGTTATGGTATCAGCATACTGACACTGTATAGGTTATGGAAAAATATAATGCAGGAAACATTTAGTATTTAAATGATGGAAAAATAAACCAAATTGTAAAAATGGCAAAAAAAAAATGTGTTACAACAGTAAAAATTGGAAGGAAGTTTAATGTATTAGACAGAATAATATCCAAAGTACTGAGGCAAAACAATATAAAGCGTTTCTGTAAATCGGATGCTCCAAAATACACACCGGAGCAACAAGAACGGCAAATTTATAGCTTGAGAATGTTGACTTTAAGTCACTTCAAACTTGCTGAAAGAAAGACGTTATATTAGATGATGAATTCTAGTTCTGTTTTGAAAACAGTTTTGAAAACAGTAAATAACAGTCACAGTAACTGATATCCGATAAATTTTTATTATTTTCTTAGAAATAAGAAGAACTACAAAAAAGAATTTAAAAAAGTTGTGTGTTTGAATTGACATTTTACAAAAAGGTGTTTCGGAACCTCATTTTATTGAGGCTAATTGTGCATTAAGTGCTCAGGTATATGCCCATCAATGCATAGAATATTGGCTAAACCCATTTATTGTTGACAGTATGCTTCTGGGCGATATGTCTTCCGGCCTGATGGAGCAAGCTGCCATTATGCTAAGTTAATAATCCATAAACTTCAAAAGTTGAACATAAAATATGTACCAAAAGATTAAAATCCACCCAATGTACCGTAGCTGCGCCCTATAGAGCGCTTCTGGATTCACTTGAAATAAAAGGTGAATACGGACAACTGGTCAGCTTCAACAGATAGGCGGCTGAAGTAGCGCATACGTATGAAAATCCAAGAATTTGATGGTAATTACAATCGCTGTCTATTCAAACAATTCTGGAATAAAATAAACGAGGCTGCTGAAAATGGACTACTAAGTATATGTTAATATAAATTTGTAACGTTTTTATACGTTATCGTTAATAAATTTACTCCGAAAAATCGTGAAAATTGGTGGTTCGACTATATATCTTTTTGAAGCCTCTATTAATTGCCTGATGTTAATTGAACACCATTCAGCATTGGGCTAAAGAATATCTGCGCCTCAAGAACAAACACGCATTTTGTTTTGAAACACTAAATAACGTAAACTGTATTTTCAAGCGATCATTTGAAATTTTAAACGAGATATATCTGATTGTGAGTGTTTATCTAAGTCATCCTACTGTACCTCAAATCTTTATCGGAACACAAGACTAATACTGTTGACTAGAAACCAAACATTATTTAATCAAACTAAATTGGTTAACATTTTTAAGAACAATTAAAATGCATTGATAATAGGTAACTAAAACTTGTAGTTCATTGAATGCATTTTACATTGTCTCACACTTTTTTCCTCAGTGTAAGTATACATATGGATTCCGTGATATCTGAACAGATCTTATGCTCGTGAATAAGGTATAAAATCTTAATTTACATTTCATTTGTATTAATATTGACTACAATCTCTAAAACTCGGATTCAACGATGAGCGGTAACGTTAGATTCAATCTTATCACAGATTATATACAGGGTGTTCTATGAATCACTTTTTTGTTTCTAAAGATACAAGGGCGGTTAAATTACAATATAATTGAATTTTTTGTCGTAGATTCAGAATCTCGTATTATAAAAACAACTGACTGCACCAGTTCACCGGAAATGACCCCAACTTTGGTTTTTTAAATGGAACAACTTGTATATTTTCACATTTTTGAAATCTACGAGTCATTCTTCATCTGAATGAATCATTTTAGAGAACAAATACTTTCACTTGCAAAGGTAATAAAATTCTAATCTAAAGGTATTGTTCAAAGTTTTCACCATTATGAACTAAGCACAGATTAGCTCTTCTTAAAATGTTGTTTCTTACTTTTCGTAAAGTTCGGCCATCAATATTTTAACAGTAAATTTTGCACATGACTTTTTAAGTCTTCAGAATATTTATGTGGAGGCAAACAACCTGTTCATGGGTTCCTAGCGATTTATTGGGAAGCTGTTCATTTAAAAATGTTGCAACTCGCCGAGCATTATGAGCTGGAGCGCCATCCTACTGAAATATGAGGCTCCTTCGTTCTTGAAGTGGCATATCATCCAAAATCTCCGAATTTCAGTCTCAAGAGCTCTAGATAGCGTTCAGTGTTAAGCGTACTTTCAAAGGTATGAAAAAGTATCTTATTTTTTAAAATTCCTCATCAAACATTAAAATTAATTCTATGTTGAAAACAAACATCTCACATAATTAAGGGATTTTCTCGTGGCAAATCGTGACAATTTTTCCAGTTGTACATTCCATTATTTGAAAAACGACATTCGTTCGTCCATAATACTCTATCCACAATATTTTTCGGATGATTCAACAGCTAGTTGCAATAGTCTAAACGCATTTGGTGATCGCGTTGGTTAATTTTATAAGGTTTAAATTTGTTTTCCTTAAAGATAGTGATGCTCTGCCCCAATACTAAAGCCTAACTCGCTGCAGCTGCTCTGATTGATGCCCTTTAGTGGACTTCGACCTAAGCCAATACATTAATTTCATAGCATAAGTTACTTGTTAAGCTGTGTTTAATCCATTGCAGTGTTTTTCACAGTCATGGCACACCTCAAACAAAAACATCGCTGTCATGGTCCACTAGACTGAGACTTTTAACCCACTCTTTTAAAAAATGAAGTAGAAGTATTTGTTTTCTAAAATGATGCATTCAGATGCAAAATAAGTCGTGAATTTCGAAAATGTAAAAATATACAAGCTGTCCCACTTAAAAAGAACAAGGTTGGAGTAATTTCCTGTGGGATTCTGAATCTACGGCAAGAAATTCAATAGTTTTGTGATTTAACCGCCCTTATATCTTTAGAAACAAAAAAGTTACTCATAGAACGGAGTTATAGAATAGAATGGATTGTAAATATAGGAAACGGTTTATAAATGACGTGTAATTTCACCAGGATTATAGCTATATAGAATAACCTATTCACCTTCCATCGAAAGCAAATTCTAACTTTCGTCAGCACAGATTAAATTGAAAACTTTATCAAAGTTGTAGCTGCAACATAATCACATTTTTGCGGTGTACCACATATATACAACTCAAATTGAGTTTCATCAGTACAACAAGAAATAGAATCTCGGAAATGGATAATCAGGGGATAATAGGGATAATCACACCAAACTCCACAAGATGTAATCGATTTTTTGTATTTGCTATAACCGAATTAGATTATTTAGCCATTATTATCCACGACGGAAATTGTCCGTCCTCTTTTGCAAATTCGACAATCGAACACCCAATAAGGGCAATACGATGGATAACCTTTACGCTGGTGAAATTATACGCTGCGCGTTGCGATATATTACCAACGGCTCGAAGTTATAGCATCGCAATCAAATTAATGGTAGGAAATGTATGCTTACGCGATGCCGAATACATGTAGTTTTGTACCTTTGAACGTCGATGTGATTTTTCGATCTACGTTTCCTGTTTTGAGATTACGCTTAGGTTCAGTTTCGCTGAAACGTGCAATAAAGGTAATGTGTAATAGAAGGTAATCTTTGGAACTATTGAGCATGTTAGCTCGTGTGCATTAACGGAAAGTAAAACTTAAAATTGGAATACAGTTAGATTGGTAATACCTAGGCGTCATTCGAGTAAACGATTTTACCATACATCTGCTACTTGTGGTTTAAAAAGTAAGGGAAGTAAAAGTAATTCCTACATGAATTATTCATTAAATTTAGACCAGTTTTCAAAGTTCGGTATGAACAAGTTTTTATTGTCATTACTATCCTTTACAGAATTTTTGAAGCCTTCATTCACAGCTTGCTGGATATACATATACGAGGAGCGCACTGTATATTTGTGAATATGGCAACACTGGCAGTAATTGTAAAAAAAATTGAGGTTAGTTTAATGTAGCAAGTGTTTGTGAATAAATCGCAGTTTATTTGAATTCGATATCTTTTTTCAAAAAGTTTACAGAATTTTTTGAAAAGTTAAACGGTCAGTGTGAAATGGAAGTGACTCGAGAACATTTGCAATGATTTTGTATGATTTTCGTTCGGGTTTAACCTTTAATGAATCATTTGCTCGTTTTGCAAAATGCGTTTCCTGGAGAAGCCCCAAGTCGGCCGACCGTGTTTAACTGGTTCAAAGAATTCCAACGGGGAAGATCATCTCTTTTGGATGAAAATGCCGTTCGTCGCATGATCGAAAAAGATCGTCGGGTGACCTATAGTGAAATTCGGGCAACTCTTGGCATTGGAATGAACGAATTCAGACAATTGTTCACGCACATTTAAATGTGAAAAAAGTGTGTTGTCGTTGGATACCACATTGTTTAACGGCTGATCAAAAAAAAGCAAGGGTCGACTGGTGCCCAGAAAACTTTGAACGTTATCATGAAGGTACGACTAAGGCCGTTTATAGTATCGTTACAGGTGATGAAACATGGATCTACTGCTATGATCCATTAACAAAGCAGCAATCTACCCAATGAAGCGCGACCCACAAAAATAAAACAATCACGAAGTTGTGCTAAACAAATGATTGCCTTTTTCATCAGCCGTACTAGTTACATTTGCTCTGTTCTTCTAAAGAATAGGAAAACAGTTAATGCAGAATGGTATACCACCATTTGCTTGCCAACATTGTTGCCAAAAGTTCAGAAAAAAACAAATTGTGTTACACCATGACAACGCTCCTGCACACTCTGCCAAGTTGACAACGGAGTTTCTTCGCTCTGCTGAGATAAAATTAATGTCACATCCACCTTATAGCCCTGTGATTTCTTCCTCTTTCCAATTATTAAGAAGAAATTACGTGGAATCCATTTTTAACACCACAGGAAGCTGTTAATGCATTTGAAGAGCATGTTAACGCAGTGTCCAAGGAAACCTGGGCTATCTCTTTTACAGAATGGTTTGAGAGGATATCGAAGTGCGTTAAACGCAAAGAAGAGTATTCTGAAAGAGAATAAATATTGCTCGTTTTTATATTTTTTGTTCTTATCCTGTATTCAGAAGCATACTTCATGAACTTCAAAAGGATAGGGTTTCTTGAGGCTATTTCTTAGTAGTGTGTACCAATCTTCGGGTAGTTCCATTCTATATTTGAGATTCACCAAACCCATATTCTTATCGCACTCCATATAGGAATCTCCACGTTCTGGGAACGTAATTTGAAAAGACAGCAAAAGTTTAGCAGTGCGTACAATATAGCGGATAAGTCGGAATATAGTATAATTTTTGTTTTGGCCTCCGCACGAATCGCAAAATATATGGAGGTGCTTAACATTTTCATCTAAATGGTTAACGATAAAATGAAACCGAAATGACGCCACCTCATCAGGTCCTTTCCCAACTACTTCTGAATAGGTATAAAAGAGCGACTGACCGGTAGCGAGAACATGAGCTGACACAAGTAGTACACGTCGTTTGTAGAAATGTTAGGTAAATACACATTTTTTTGGAAGTCCATGGCGATGGCGCAAAAATTTATTGCTTTCAGTGCTCTCTTTCGAGATTCCTTCTTTCTATCGTAAAAGGGGTTTTTCCTCCTATGTAGTTCCACCCGAACCTGGAGCTGTTTTACCCTTTTCCCGGGATTCCTTCCCAAAAAGGCATTTCATCTTAGCATTGAGCTCGTCACACCGGCTCCCGTGTCACCCCGTATATCCAAACGCAATATTAAATTTCTGGTTAAATATCGTTTTGTACGATTGTACGAAATTTTGACGTTAGGCCCTTCCCTTTAACATTTCGAACATTCGCTTGATATTCAACTCTTCCAAGATGAACCCCTTTGAAACATTCAAACGTAGTGGCTTAATCTGCCTTTGAATGAAGAGATGTGGGCACATACATGAAGGGTGTTTTTATGTAACTTTCGGTGTTTCGAATTATGCTTCCCCCCCGATCTTTTTGGGGGCCCCGGAAGATTTCAAGATTTTTTAATATATTCTAGTTTCACCTTTGTAATACCATGAATCGAAAAAATGCCTTATAACACACGGGGCACTTTTCTGCATTGTTTCGGGTTACTTTACTATGTATGTATAACTTGCCCGATGATAAGATGCAGATTCTTCATCCGGCGTGCTCTGCGTCTTTGAATGGGTACCAGAGATATCAGACCACTTAAATCTGTTTTGTTTATCGTTTTGCATAACGCATTTAAAATTGTTTTAAAACCTTTTTTCGTTTATCGATAAATTGAAGACTTCAGCCCGATAAACCGCATGGGTCACCTTTTCTATGTGACTGCAGTTTAGTTTTTTTAAAAATTAGATTTGACCAGTCTTGCTCTTTTTTAGTCAATGTAACTGCTGCACAAGGGGCTTCTTCAGTATCCAACTCATTGTTTTAACAAAACCCCGAAAATTCACAAAACACATAACAAAAAAAAACTAATAAACAAACCCAAATCGCACCTAACCCTTACCATAACCCTACAACATAAACCAAAAATTTACAGCCACTACAAAATTCTGGGACATTCCTCGTTCTTTCCCGGTTTGGTATGGATATTCCTTGTTTTTAACCTGTATGCCAAATATTAAAAGTGTTATTGCACGGTACGTTCCCGGTTCTTTCTCATGATCTTTTGACACATGAAACTACCGCTGGTGAACTATAGATTGCGCCACAGAACTCATTCTGTGCAAAAATGTGACCTTCCTGGGTCTTTCCCTGTAGCCTTCATTTCTGTCACATCATTGGAAAGGTATTTTCATTATGAATTCAGTTGTATATTTTATTTTGATATTTGGTCAAGTTTTGGGGATTATAACAAAAAAAAGTAACATGCCGAGTATCCCGTTTTTCGAAAATAATTTGCATAGTCCTTAAAACTATGTAATATATTTCGAGTTATGTTCTAAAAAGGATACAAATCTGCTATAGTTTCCGAGATATTTACAAAAATTAAAGAATCGTGCAATCGATTCAGCCACTAAAGAAATTGTGTTATTCTTACACAAGGTACTCTTTCAGTCTCTAGAGTTTTATCGAAATCTGAGGTTTCGTGTTGCCGGTATCAACTTGTTAGTAAGAGTTTTAACCAGGATTTTTAAAAGCGAAAAGTTTGAAGTAAACAATAACCTAAAGTCCTTCTTAAGTTAGTATTTCGCCTACAAGGATAAATTTGTTTGATTAGTTGTAAATAGAAGGGTAAGTAAACCTATTTAAATTTAAATAGATATTTTATGGAATAATTTAATGACTAACTTTACCAACTGCCCAAAACGTCAAACATCTCTCTGTGTACCGCCGAAAACTATGAGAACTTATGTTAGGCATGCAAGATAGAAACAAAAGAAAAAAAAAGAATCGTTATGAAATGCAGGTAAAATTGCGATCACTTTTTTGCGTTATTGTATTAAGTAATAGTGCGGTGAAAAAGGACCGCGTTAGGTAGAAACTACGTCGGAGCGAGAAGGAGAGGAGGAAAACGGGCCGACGCAGTAGAAGAAGTAAGTCATGGTTGTTTCGCGGTTCGGTACTGGAGAGGCGTATCAACCTACCTACCTAAAGCTATACCATAGCGGGCATAGCAATCGCCGGCCGACCAAGAGAGACTGGTAAAGCGGGTTGAACGCGGAACGAAGGAACGGGTTTGGTTCACTAGGCAATCGGAGGTCGTTGAATCCGTGGCCGTGGCCACGGAACGCGTGCGATCCTCGCCATTGCACTCGCACTCACTCTTTACGTTGCGCAACTCTTGCCTTCTTTTCGCCGATACGAGCCTCCGGCGGTTTACTTTTAGAGACCGCGACCGTCCAGTCGATTCTTGTCGTTGCTCCGCGCATCGTCCCAACGCAACGTTAGGTTAATGACGGTGACGACGATGTTTAAGACCAAGGTTACAATAGGAACGGGAACAATAATGTCTTATTATACTTTAAACAGACATTTCTATTAAAATACTATACAGCGTGTCCACCTAATGCGTGGGCGGAAAATGTATCCTTCCCTGAGTAATCTGAAGCGAAAGCTTAAAAATAACAACATAAAATTATCTTCAAGTATACGGGATGTTCAGTTTTTGGAGCACACGATACAAGTTTGGTCTTTTATACGAAACACTCTGTATATTATTACGTTTTTAGATGCATATCTTTAATTCATGTCAACCTTCATCAATATTCTCTATACCTACCTATTTTTGCAACATATTGTTATATCTTTAACGGCTGATATCTTAAACCATTTACACGCTAGAGCGGTGATACAAATTTCATCTGATTTAGTATTTCCTGGAGTTTAAGGCATCAACATTATCTTATATCAAGTAGCATCTACAAGAAGGCCGTGGCAACTAGAAAGGTGTAAATTTACAGATTAACTGGAATTTTGGATTTTATAACTGCACTAGCGTTGCTTATCTAATGAAAACTAGCCAGTAATCTTGCTGTAATTGTTTTTTTAGAGCAGTGTCTGTACACTTCCTATCAGTTGAAAATTGTTTGGAGCAGAAAACTAATGAAATTAATCCTACACCAAATTAAGCAAATTCGTTATAAGCTGCATCTGCAGAACTCCTGAATAATTTGGAACGCCCTCTTTTGTACTTTGCCAAACACCAAAATCCTTCGACTGTCATTCCTTTATGAAGGATGGCATAATTATTTTATTTTAATTTCATTTTTGTTTTATTTTATTTTAATTTAATTTAAATTTTATTTTATTTTTATTCTATTTTATTTTGTTTTATGTTTATTTTATTTTTATTTTATGTTTTTTTTAATTTTCTGGGGTCAAACCTTTCACATTTCGCGCTGTGCTGCGGACAGGGATTATAAGTAACCTGGGTAAATATGCGGTAACAGCCAGAGACGTGGCGAGCGCATAAAAGTTTACACATAAAATAGAAGGTAAGAAATAAATTATAAAACGTGCTGAAACACTTACCGTTTTAAAAGTCTTCCGTGAAATCACAAACTGGGTAACATCTGTTAAATATTTGATTCATTAGATATGTTTCCACAGCTGTTTCAATCAAGTGAGTACGACGTGCGGAATAAATGTTTTTTAATGCCGATGTTATACTTGCATATTTAAAATAATCTTTGAAACAACTTAATGCATCTTCACACGCACCTTCACAAATTTGTCTTAATATAGGAAAATCGGAGTCTTTCTCTAAAACATTTTCAAATTTTCGTATTACACACCAATTTGTTTCGCCTTCTACAGCGCATAACTGTGCGTGAACATCATTCAAAATTTGAACAGAATCCACCAGGGACATCGAAATATTTTGCAATTTTTCTATTCCCTTCGCTAGTCCGAAGTAATTGTTGTGAATAGTTTGTAAATCTCTTGACTATCTTGACTATCTTGAAATATTTCTTGGCTTTTCTTGATTGCTGCAGCTTCTGTCGGATTGAATTTTAAAACTACCTTCCTTACTTGATCAAAATATTTGTTGTAATAAAACGCAGCCTGCAACCATGTTCCCCAACGTGTAACAATCGGCTGTGGTGGTTCAGGTAAATCAGGACACAGACTTTAGAAACACTGCCTTTGTACTAGCAATCAATGCATTTACTAGTGGAAAACATGTAGGAATCGTGCCGCAAGATTTAGAGTATAGATTTTAGACGTTACATGTAAGAAGATGGCACTACATTTCAAATCGATGCCCGACTAGGTAATTTACAGTCCGCATATTTATTCCAGGAGGAGACAAATGCTTCTTTGTCTAGCAAACGAAACGATAGATTATATAAAATGAGAGTAACACATAAATCAAATGTAAATTTTTCTTGGTCTCTTATGCCACTTTTTGCAGAAGAATGCTGTTTGCTTTCGATGTGACATTGACAATGGCTTCTGGACCAACACATTAAAGGGATTTTACAAACTAGACATTGAGTTTTAGCGCCATCAAAAATTAAGTCCGGCATGTCCACTATAATGTTTTTAACTGTGGTCGTTTTCGCGACGTATCTAACTGCGACATTTTTAAAGCAAACATAAACGACAAATACGAAATAAGTTACGACAGCCTACATCTACACAGAACTACTCGCATACAGCATCGATTTAGTACTGACGCTGTGAACGCGTGAAATAAATAATCGCCGACTCCGCACCACATATCTACTACACTGACTGTTACCGCTGTTTGCCCAGACTTATTATAAGGGCAATGTTTCCATTACATAGGATGGAGTCATGTTTAGACGTTATGGCATCATGTCATTGTCGTCTCTTTTCATATATGAATGTGCTGTATTTACGCATAGATGCAAAGAATTGTTTGCACGTAACAGCGATGTAAATAATACATATAAAACCCGAAATGCAAATGAATTAGCAATTCCGAATCACAGAGCAACGATATACGAAAAAGCCCGAGGTACATGTGCATAAAAGTTTACAACTTACCTCAACAAATCAAGGCTCAAAACATATATGCTTTCAAAAACCCTTTAAAGGAACATGTTCTTAAGAATTGCTACTATGTCTCTGAATTCTTTATCTAATACACCTATGATTGCTGGACACCAATTTTTCATGGGTTTGTTTATTTATTATGATTGCATGTGTGTTTCATTTTATTTTATGATATTTGTGAATTGTTCGATGAAACCTATATCCTATTGGATCAATTGGCAAATACAATTATTATTATTGTTGTTATTATTATGTTTATTTGATTTCTATTTAATTTTAATTTAATTTAATTTTAATTTTATTTTTATCTTATTTTTATTTTGCCTTAATTTTAATTTTGTCTCTCCCATCCAATCATCTATCTTCGTGGATATATGTTGTAATGTTACAACAACATCAACTGTCAATCGCAGAACGAATAGGGTGTTCAGTCTACCCGTTCGTTGGTAATAAAAAGTCACTCTTGTGTGTAAAAACCTAATTTTTCAAGTCATCATTTCTCCCCACGAAAATGTGCAACCCAACGCTCAAAGTAACAAAATAACAGCTGTTATTATTTAAATGTATTGGAGACTGTCTTGATTCCAAGTGTGAGGACAATTTATACGGAAGAAGAGATGGAAACTATAACGTTTGTTCAGGACAATTCCCCAATACACCGCGCCGCAATTGTAAGGAACTGGTTTGAAGAACATAATGAAGTGAATCTTTTGGAGTGGCCAGCAAAATCCCCAGACTTGAACCCAATAGAGAACATGTGGGCCGCAGCGGTAAGAAGCTGGGAAGATGTAGAGGGTTACGGCGTAAGGGAAAGGAATGTGGCACAGTTGACATGCTATGGACGTATGAGAACGGTTCAGAGGGCAACTTTTTTGCGAAAATGTTGTAAATTCAATGCAGCAAAGAATGCAGGATTGCATCAACAGCAATGGGTATTACACAAAATACTGAAATCCGGAAGTGGGGAGTGAAGAAGTAAAGTGCAAAATACTTATTGTAAGTGTAATGTATCGTTTGTCAATGCATATACCGTACATTTTTTTGTATATATATCAAGCAGTTTTAAGTTACTTAAAGAAAATTAATACGTATCCTTTAAGATCCCCAAAGTACGTATTTGATAAAAATAATTTGATGATTTGTTTAACATCGAATTTAATTTTAGCAGAAAAGAACAAATTAAAAATCGGGACAGTACCAAATAATATTAAAAGTACGTATACTCTAGACTGAAAGCTAACCAACAAGCAACCCATGTGCTTTACAATTCCCAGCAAGATTTGATATTAGTTTTATTTCTCATTATGTCGTAATTTAAATTCAAAGACGTTCAATACCTACCTATTCTGGCCGCCATTGCTTTATTGTGATATTGATGTCGGCATAAATTACGATTAGAGAATTGAACCGCAACATAATAAGTGATTGCATATAATAGTAATATATTTAACTTTCATGTAACTACTTGCCAATCTACAGATTTTTATTTCCTTTCCCCCTCCAATTAAGCTCAAATCATTGTTATTATTATTACATTCGGTATCGTTTGCGGTTTCCCATAGACGCGCACCTTATAAATCAAAACGTACAACAGGCAAACCGATGAAATAATAATTCTTTAACCGCGAAAATAATTCTGCAGCGTATTGTCATGTATCGCGTTCAAGGTTGAATGACTCTCGCGCGAAAATATCCGAAAAATGTGGGTATACAACAATAAAGGCGATCATTACATCGCTCTAGAATAATGTTTACGAACAATATAAGATAATCGGTAAGGGAAAAATTGCGATTCGTCTTGAATATGTCGATGTAAATTCGCTATTCTTCTCTCTCGACGATGGAATCGATTCTCATTACATGACTTGCCCGTTCCGGCTTCGATTCGATGGAAAATTCAGCAACGGAATGGGTCTTACCGTCCCGATTGCTTTGGTCAAGGTTATCGATGAAGTGTTACTTTTCAATTTTAATTTATTATCATGAAAAAGGGAAGGATGAGCTTTTATATTTGAAAATAGATTTTTACAGAATAATATTTTTAGTTATAGGTAAGTAAAAACAATTATTTGTCTTATATATGATCAAAACTATAAAAAGAAACTCATCTGGTGTGGACAGTGTTGACACATGTTATTGCTTTCGTCTCTAGTGCTCCCTTATATATTTCCCTTATTTATTATAAATCACTACTTGCTGAAAGGTGTTTTCCTACAATGACTGGAAGAAAACTGTTGTGGAGAAATGCTCTAAGGATTTTAAAAACTTAAGACCTATAAGTGTTTCACCTGTGATGTCGAAGGTTATTGAAAAATAGGTAGCTGTACAAATTTGTAAGTACTTAGATGCTCACACTATCCTGCCGTCCAAGTAATCTGCATTACTGCATTCCATTATATTGGTTTTGACTTTAACTCTATTTCTCACACGACAACAGCTCACATGCATTAATAATACTTCTCAATTTGAACGTTTAGATTCTGGGATTGCGCAAGGAGGTATATTAGGTCCACTAATATGCTCGATATATTCTTCATTCTTGCCAAAAACCTGAAAGTTTGTAGTTATCAAATGTATGCGCATTAATAAATGTCGACCTTCAGACTGTATTTGATACTTCCTCGGCACACGGGTTTACTATTAAATCCAATAAGACAGATGTTAAAGAATTTGGTCAACCTGGAATTCGTGATAAGATTTAAAAAAAATAATAAGTTAACTTTTAAGGGTGATATACTAGATATTGTCAAGGTTGTTAAGAATTTGGGTCTCATAAGTGGTTCTGACTTGAGATTTAGACAGTAGATGCCGGGGGTGGTTACGACTTCCTTCGGGAGACTTAAACTGTTATTTGGAAAGAGAGACGCCCTGTCAGTAGATTTGCGTAAGACCTTTTTACGCACTTGTTTTATCAACATTTAATTGCTTTGATGTCATTTATGTTCCTTGTCTAGATTCGGAAAAAAGACTTAGAACACAAAAGGTTCAAAATGCGTGTTTAAAGTAGGAAAAGGTAACATACGTTGGCGTGGGCAAGTTGGTTGAACATGAGATCGAGAAGAACATTACATTTCGCCTGTTTTTGTTTAACTTAATAGTTTCAAAGATACCACATTACTTACATCGCAAACTTACTTTTAGAACGGATATACATAACCTTAATATCAGAAACAAGGGTACCCTCACTCCCTCGTGTGTTAACCCTCCAACACACGCTATCGGTCTCTCAGTCCGAACAAATTTATATTTATTTAAGAAATCGTTTATAGAAGTCGTCATCGCATGTACGTCACTCTAACTTACTAAAAAGACATAACAAACGTCAGTACTTATTTTCAACTCGTGTTCGTAAGTGCTTTAGTTTTGTTTACTTTCGGTCCGAGAAACCGAACCGTGTTCCCGCGTAACAAATTTTGTTCGACAGAATTCGTGAATAGATATGATATTACTCTTGTTTTTTATTTTATTTGTCGTACATTTCATTCCTTTCAGCAATGGGCGATTACGAAAAAGAACAAGCTCGTTTGGAAAAGTTAATGGAGGAATGTTTGAAAGATTTTGACGCCGATGATAATGAAAATTTAGATGACGCTGGAAGTGAAACTGAAGAGAATTCTGTAGAGGTCAGAGGTCATGAAAGCGATACAGAACAGGAGTTTTCTGAAGGTGATGAAGAAGTAGATAGTGCAAGTAATGAACAATATTACATTGGGAAAGATGAAACAACAAGATGGAGAAAAATGAAAAACATTAAAAACGTACGAACAAGAGCAGAAAATATTGTTGTCCGTATACCTCTTTCAGAATTACCAACAAGAAATTTAAAGAATCCATTGGAAATACAGAAATATTTTATAAATGAACATATGACAGATTGAGTTGTTTAGTATACAAATCTATACATCATGTAGTATACAAATCTATACATCAATCCGTTAGCTGAAAATTATTCACGAGATACTGATTGTAGGCTTACCAATAAAATAGAAGTTGGGGCATTTTTCGGACTCTTGTTGTATGCAGATGTTTTGAAAGCAAATCGGTTGAATATTTTGGATTTGTAGAGAACGGATGGATCGGCTATAGAGATATTGAGACTAACGATGTCAATTAATCGCTTTCGGTTTTTATTACGTAGTCTTAGGTTCGATGACAGAGCTACACGTCCTGACAGAAGAAAAATTGATAAGCTAGCCCCCATTAGAGAATATCTTGACCTTTTTGTTGAGAACTGCAAAACCGGCTACGGTCTTTCAACTTATGTTACAATTGACGAAAAATTAGAAGATTTTTGTGGGCGACGTTCTTTCCGTCAATACATTCCTCCTAAACCGAATAAGTACGGAATAAATATATTTGCTTTATCAGATGCACGTACGTTTTATACTAGCAATATTGAGATTTATGTAGGAAGGCAACCCGAAGGGCCATTTGACAAAAGCCGCTCTGCTAAAGCTGTAGTTGAAAGACTTTGCGAACCAATATGCAATACAGGTCGGAATATAACAATTGACAACTGGTTTACCAGTATCAGCTTAGTCAACAATTTATTAAGGAAAAAGTTAACTGTTATTGGTACAATTAGGAAGAATAAAAGAGAACTACCGCCTGAATTCACCACAGCAAAAAATCGTGTTGTTGGTTCGAGCAAATTTGGTTTTGCAGAGAACTGCACCCTTGTATAATATATTCATAAAGAAAAAAACAAGAATATGTTATTAGTGTCAAGTGTGCATAAAGAAGATATCATTGATTCAGAAAGTGGTAAACCAGATATAATTATAGCGTACAATAGCACAAAAGGAGACGTAGATATTGTTAATCAGTTATGCGCTAATTACTGCGTATGAACAACTCAACGATGGCCGATGGTAATCTTTTATGCAATATTGAATATTGCAGGTTCAATGCGTATGTAGTGTACAGCTGCAATAATTCTAATCAAAATATACTGAGACGTTAATTTTTACGAACATTGGCTATGGCTCTGATTATACCACATTTTGAATATCGACTGAACACACATAATCTCCCTCGCACGGTAAAAGTCAGTATACAGGAAATATGCGGTTTACCAGAAATCGAACCAAGCACCAGCACAAATCAGACTACCGGAAGATGCGTGTACTGCAGCTCAAAGAAAAATAGGAGAACTCGATATTACTGCAAAAAATGTAAAAAATGTATGTGCCTTAAACATGTTACTACAGTTTGTGATTCCTGTTTTGAAGAGTTACTTGCTAAAGACTAAATATTCGTGAAGTTATATTGTTTCATAGACGTAATAAAAATATATTATATATAAAATACATATTTTTTTTAAATACGTTCTCATTTAGTTCAAGTAATTATTGTCATGCAGACATACATGTAAATGCGTGTAATCGGTCTCTCAGACCGAAACGTGTATCCACCCTTTTAAGTTGTAAGTGTGTGCCGAAGGGTTAAGGAAAACAATTGCGTTGTTTTCCTTAACACAGGTATTCATCATACCATCCTCGTACATTTAACGTAAGATAGTTGTATAGAATATAACTCATGTTTTTTTTCTAATAATTATTACCCCTATATCATTATTATCGCACAAGCAGTCTTTATTTTATTAATGATAAAGAGAATAGTTAACAGGTGCGTTACCTAGTGAAATCTGGCGTGATTTTTCCAGCTATTAAGTCCCAAAGATCTAACGATATCGATTACTTTTTTTTTAATCACGATTTGAATCTAAGAACGTCAACAACTTCCCGTCCACTCTGACATTTAAGTAAAATTATTCCAAGAAATTAGAAGCTTGCTCGAATATGTGAATCGGCGTAATTTTTTATTACTTTCCTAGATACTCTGCAATTAAATTTGATATTTTACAGATCGTATCACATTCAAATCGATGATTTCGTCAGCATTGGTAGTTATTAATAAATATAAAATAACAATACAGAAATATATGTGTACCGACAGATGGGAAGTATAGTTAATGTTATTCATACAACAGGTGACGTAATCTCTAGATTGTACGTGTTTTGACTAGAATGGTTGGCGGTATTAAATAGTTGGTAATTGTAATTATTGTATCTGGTACATTTGTCACTTCATTTGTAGTGTTGAATAGTTCTGAAGTATCTCGTATATTCTTTTTGTTATATGTCATAGGTGATCAGTGAAATGAAAATTTTAAATTAACTAAACTATAAAATATTGTCTATATTTGAGTTGAAAAAAACATTCATTAATTGGGGATTTTATTAGCTTACCCGCAGTATCTCTATTCGGTTTGCTACTAAGCTTCTTAACGACTTACGTTAAAATGGATAGGATTCATTGGAGAAACCTCAAACCAGTTACTCTTTATTATCAGAGATGTATTATAAGCATTTCTTGATTGTTGCTTGTGGTATAATCTGCAATAACTTTACTATATACTTCTCGCGGTGTACCTATAGAAAAGCTAATTAAACAAAATCATCTTGTATGGCTATATCTGGTGAAAATTATTTTAATCTCTTGAATTCAGCGCGTTAAATATTATGTTAGTTCTGTTTTAATACACGAAAAAATTGTTTGCTTTTATGAAGGTTTGTATCACTGTATTTTGTTTTCTTTTACGTGCTTTCAATTCATATTTTCTTTGTCTTGATCTTTTTACGCCTTATTAAAACATTTACTCCTTGGTTTTCCCTTTTTTCTAAAACTAAGCCTCTTACTGCAGTTATACTGAGTGTCCACCTAGTGCGTGGGTGGAAAATAATTCATTTCCTGAGCAATTTAGACAAACATTTTTAAAATAAAAATTATTCGAAGTTCTGCATAACATAAAATTATATTCAAGTATACAGGTGCTGAGTTTCCGCAGTACACGCACAAGCTCAGTTTTCTAAATTGAACACCATGGATGTCGAACATATTCGCCCTTTTTACAGCTGACAAGATGTCAACTATAATTATTCTAATAATATGGAAACTTTATAAAATGATGTTTGTGATGGAAATCGTAATTTCGTTTTTACATAATCACAAATATTATAGTTATGTTTAGCTACATACTGGATTAGAAACTCATTGTAACAATTTTCCTTGGAATTTCCGACGTAATTAAATACCGAAAGAATGTCCTGCTGAGGAATCGAACCTTACACCATCTGCTTGCCGGGGCGGCGTGTTAACTACGCCACGAGGACTATGCAAGGATCGTTTACTCTTTAACAACTAGGTATTAAAGAGTGAACGATCCTTGCACAATCCTCGTGGTGTAGTGGTTAACACGCTTACCTGGCAAGCAGGAGATGTGAGGTTCGATTCCTCGCCGGACTGTATTTTAGCTGTAAGAAAATTAACATTAATGCGAAAGCAAATCCAATGAAGTATCCGATAACCAAAATAGCAGAAGGAGTAACAACAGGATAAATAACTAATAGGAAATGTCATAAATAAATAAAATCTGTTGTTGGAGATTTTACTGGAGCATACATGAGTAATAAACTAAAATGTCAAAAAAACCTAACGAGGGCTGCGGAAAAAGGTTAAACCGATGTATTTTAAAGGAAAACATAGACAAAAGATTTAACAAATTAATGTAAGCGAAACTATACAGTATGACTGAAATTTAAGAGCTTGTCACATAGGTTAAGAGAAAATAAAATGCAATACTTCCAAAAGTAAAACGACAACGCGTGCAATCTCAGAAATAAAAGTCCGCACATACACTGTGCTCCAAGAAAAAAGAAAAACGTAACAAAATGCAATCCCTTATTCAGATTTACTTCAACAATTATCAAACCTAGTTTACAATCACCCAATTATCGAAGTAGTTAATGAACAATTATGCAGTAACTGTCAATGACACAGCCTGCATTTTACTTCATTTACAAATTATTAATTTCGACGTCATAGCCTACTTTGAATTTGTCTTAAATTACATGTATTTTTTGAATTAAATAATTACTATTAACAATTGAAATATTTTTTTAGGTACTGCAATATAAAAATGTACCAAATAAAAGAAGCAGATTTAAGAAATGATGCACTGTAAAGTTTGAAAAGTGATTCTCTCATAACTTTTTTATTAATAAATATATTTGAATGATATTTTGGTTAATACCATTTTAGGACCTTCTAAATTCAGTGCTGTAGTCAGACTTTTAATAAAAAAGTTGCAAATAAAATAATCATAGTGTGCCTTATGTATTAAAAAAAAATTGGTTTCATTTTAATGTAAAATATAGGCTTTACAGGGGTGCTTCCATTAAATGGATCACAATGTATTGGGTCAGTGCAAAAGTTCGTGTCCGATTTGTAAATAAAAGTCAAGCAGTTGTTACTGTAAAAAAACACCTTTATTAATCAATTATGTATTTGCCACCGTTCTCGACAATCATTTTCTAACGCCCAGCCAATTTATGAATACCACATTTGAAAAAATCGCGTAGTTTAGCGTCAAAGAACGCGGTGATGTGATTTTTGACAGACTCCGCAGAATCAAAATTCTTGCCATTCAAATTGTTTTGCAATGATCGAAACAAATGATAATCGCAGGGTGTAATGTCCGGAGAATATGGTGGATGCAATAAGATTTCCCATTTCAACTGTCCCAATTTGTCCAGAGTCATTTTCGAAGTGTGTGGTCTGGCGTTGTCATGGTGGAAGGTTACGCCTTTACGATTAACCAAGCTCGGGCGTTTTTCTTTGATTACTGTGTTCAATTTGGTTAGTCGTTGGCAGTACTTCTTTGAATTAATGGTTTGGCCAACAGGAAGCAGCTCAAAAAGTATGGCAACACCTTGGATGCAACCTAGCTTTGGCGACTGCATCTGTCATTTGATTTGCTTCTTTCCAAGTACGCCTGCGTTTGACGTTCGTATACAGGACCCATTTTTCGGTGCCAGTCACTAAGCGGTCCAAAAAGTCCTCTTTTTCTATATGTCCGAGCAAAGAAACGGCTGCGGAGATACGGTTCAACTTGATTTTTTTTCGGACAACGTATGCGGTACAAGTGTCGAGGTTCAGAGTGAGTCCCATCTTCTTTAAACACCGAAACGCGGTTGATCGATCAACGTTCAGGGCCTCAGCAACCTCTTCCGTTGAAATGCATGCATTGTTTGCTATTAATGCGCGCAGAACATCGTTATCGATGTCGGAAGGACGCCCAGAACGAGGTTCGCCTTTGAGGGTAAAATCACTATGGCAAAATTTAGCAAACCACTTCTTTACCGTTCGAAAGGCTGGTACACGCTCCAAATAAACCTCTTGAATGTTTTTTGTCGCAGCGCCCACGGTTATTCCTTTCCGAAACTCGTAAAGCATCACATGTCGAAAATGCAACTTCTCCTTGTCCATGTTCAATGATTTTTTCACGATTTAAATTCAACTAAACCAAACACTTCTAATGCTCAAATGACAGCTATGACTGTTATCTTTTCAACGATATATAATATGTATACATAAACAACAAGAGAGTCGTCATGATACTTCACCAGCTCCATCTATACGAATCGGGCACGAACTTTTGCACTGACCCATTATATTGTTACACTGTATTTACGAAATGGATGAATTCTTTAAAATTAGTTGAAAGTAATTTAAAACAAAACAAAATTACGACTACTAGAGTGCACTATACAGGTCTTGTAAAGCGAATACGTACAGCAAAAAATGTGGGCGTTACGCCGAGCAAGTAAGAGCGTACATACTTACTTACGCATGAGCAAGAGAGGGCGCGACGGTGTGATTAACTTGTGATCTCCAATCGCTGAGAGGGAGCGGGCGACTCACTATTTTTTGCTGTACGTATTCGCTTTACAAGACCTAAAATGAAGCAGATAAATGTTATTATTAGTTAGTAGATGTTCAACAAAATACAAGAAATCGCATTGCAGTTGTCATGCAGGAAAATGGTTCTCACTTCGAGTAAATGTTGAAATAGTATGCATGAATTAGATTTTACAGAATATTTTTAATGAATATCTTCAGAAAAACAAAAATTATTATAGTACTTCGTCACAACACTCTACGGATTTTAGCAAAAAACTTATCTGCCTAGCGTCACATTTAATTTTCTACTACTATACAATTTTAGGTATAGGGAAGTGTTCATAAAAAATTCTAGTTTCTCCATCAGGTTCTAAAAACATATACCAGGCTGTTCCATTTAAAAAGATCGAAATAGCATGAATCAAACATGGCAACGATTTCATGGCCCACCTTACAGATCCTAGTTGATATAAAAAAATTTCCAATCTGTTTCTGAAAATTGCAATCGAATTTCAAATTTTTATCTGCTTCCTTTAGTAGTCTGTTGCATCATATTATCACCTTAATTATTTTCTTTTTTAATATCAATATAAAGCCAAAAGGTGATCCTTTTAACCTTTACTTTACTTTTTAATAATCCAGAAAGGCATCCAGAAATCCAGTTTTGATTTCGCTGTGTGTTTATTTTCAATTCAGCATTTGGGGTTTGCTTGCTATGTCATCATTGATATCTCCAGCCTCTTAGTTCAAAACTAAAAACTCTTGTTACTAGTAGCAAGCTATATGGATGTCACTGCTAAAATTTGTTACAAATATGAGATATAAAATTTTACATTTGACTTTAATAATTTTTTCTTAGTTTGGGAGAGGCCTTTCTTGAATATATACATTCCCATATCTTAATATGTAAATGTTGTTTTTTTCTCGTAAATCTATTTCAATATTTATAGAGCTATGACGTAAAATTCAAATAATTCTGGTGTAATTAGTGAAACATACATAATAATGCACATAGATATTGTTGTTCGCAATAGCAATAAATACCTGTAGCAGAATGTAATACACATAGATATAATTGCTACTGGTGCTATTATTAATTTCTTATATAATACCTGACCTATAATTGAAAGTAGATCGAATGGTGGTTTGTATACTTTGCATATCACAGTACACAATGGACATTTATGTGCATAAAATGCAGTTTGGATAAGGTTATTCCGTTTACTATTAGTTATGCAAAATATTGCGTAACCAACTGTGTTCCGCATAGCCTTTTTTTTCAAATTCTTCTATATATGCATGTAAATGTTCACGAATGCATTTCTTGTACAGGTTACGTAATATTTTCTTCAATCTCAGATTATAACATAAACGAAGCTAAAGCCAGGTAGCGGTTGCGATTTTCCTACATCGCCTGGGTTTGATTTTTGCCATAACCTATGCGTATTCCTACCTACTGGTCAAAAGTTATAAATAAATCGGACTATAAATCGATTGTTTATGCAAATTCTTACGTTAAAAGTAATTATGCATGGGTTTACCGTTACTTCAGTGTGTTATGATAATATGTTTTTAATTCAAAGATTTTTTTCATACGCATATACTAATTATGCAGGAATCGTTCGTTGTTGGAATTTGCTAATTAATAATGATCTTCTTTGCATTATCGTGTAGGTATGCATATGCTACGCCTTTCTTTGATCTCTATTTTTGATCGAATATATTCCTCGTCGTCGTGGAATTTCTTCATTCTATTAACATCGATTACAATTAATATTATTGGTGTAAGAGCGCTATTTATGTAAAAATGCTATAATTATGTAGTTCTCGATACAACTTAAGCGAATTACGACGAAGTTTTCCTTTCAATCTATTCATCGGGTGAAAAAATGTACTATGGAGGAATAAATTTGTAACATTTCAGGTAAAAAGGTTGTGGTTGTGTGATTTTTGATTCTAATAATATCAGTAGATCATTTGGATTAAACAACTTGCTGAATATTTTTTCCGCGGAGGCTAGAGCAATTTTAGAGGCACTTAAATATATAGAGGAAATGAGTTTTAATTGCCAAATGTGCTGAGCTTAAATTACAAGATTCCAACGTAAGAATCTTTTGGGTTAAAAGTCATGTGGAGATCTCCCCTAACGAGGTAGTAGACCTTTTAGCTAAGTCGTCAGCAGTTAACTGCGAAGTCTCAGATCTTAGTATTCTTTCAGATTCTTTCTAGAAGAAAAATGGGAAAGTAGGTGGCAAGCCTCATATGAATGTGATCCCACGCAGTATGCCATAATCCACCCTTCGATCTTTCATACACGTTGGCATAGTAACTCTAGAGTGTCACGATACGAATATTCTGTTGTTGCTAGATTGAAATTCGGACATGGTTGCTTCCCTTCACATTTACACAAATTAAAGAATTTCGATTCTCCAGCTTGCACATGTGGATATGAGCTGTGTGATTTAAATCACCTTATTTTAGCATGCCGCGTCTATGAGCACCAAAGACAAAATCTGTTTGAGAATTTAGTAGCACATAAAGTAGCCATAACCCACTTCTATAATACTACTACTAAGGTCTAATAACATTGAAATTTCCAGAGTTCTTATTAAGTTTCTCGTTGACTGTCGAATTATAATTTAATAGGTGAAGTTTTTATAATTTGTTACATTGCGATGGTAATGTGGCTGATGGGCTTTGATCCCTTAATGCCAAAAAGAAAAAAAAAAGATATGTATACCTACACAGCTACCTGCAAATTGCACTATACTGGTGTTCAGTTTGTAACCCGTTCTATGGGTAACTTTTTTGTTTCAAAAGATACAAGGACAGTTGAATTATAAAATAATTTAATTTTTTGTCGTAGACTTAGAATCTCGTATCAGAAAACAATTCTTTGTACCAGTTCACCGGAAATAAGTCCAACTTTGGTTTATAAATGGAACGCCTTGTATATTTTCCCCATTTTCGAAATCTACGAATCATTCTGCATCTGAATGCATCATTTTGGTAAACAAATACTTCGACTTATTTTTTTTAAAGAGCTGATTAAAAGTCTCAGTCTAATGGATCATGTCAGTGATGTTTTTGTTTGACAATCAGAGTACAATGTGCCAAACACAGTTTAACAAGTAACATGCTGTGAATTTGTGCTAGACAATTATCAAAAGGTGAATATGTTAGAAATGTACTATTTCACCCGATTGCAAGTAATTTGACAAATGTAATTTGCCAAATCAGTGAAATTGCATTATCATGAATACGGTATTGTACTAGGTTGCTACATACGTTTTTCCCGAATACCGAGCTTACATATGCGAAGAAATCTCAAAACAAACTCTAACGCGATACGGTAACACAATTAATCAAAAGTAATTTTAAACAATATACATTATTATACATTTAAGGTTTTTTTTAGTCAGCAGGTGTGTTACGTTCTCCTAGTTTGAAGAACAATGCCGCTAGTCGTCTGTTTCGATACATCTTCCTTGTGAAGAGGGAGGTCCAATTGCTTATGTTTAGATGTAAATAAGGCTTACATATTTGTTCGCTTACTCGGTTGCTCTCTAAATTAAACACAGTACGTAGGTATAAAAATAAATTTATTAAATAAACAGTTCCCCCATAAACAGATAAAAACGTGCTATTTCACATTAAAATGTGCAAATACATAAATATGATATAATATATTAATTGCATAATTCGGTTCCTTTTCATGTACGCATTTATATGTATCGCAACGTTTCTACATGCTCGGTCCATCACCACAACCCTCCAAAGCCTGAGCGTCTGGTCGGACGACAGCAGCAAAGAAAAACCCGATCACTACCGCAAAAATATGCTATACAACTCGCGGCTTCCCAGACGCTCGTGTTATTTCATGTACTTCTATGATATACCACCTCTGGTATCTATTGCTCCTGCTGCTGTCCCCATACCTACGTGAGAAAGCTGGAAACCAAATATTTTGTGATGAATAAACGCTACGTTACGTGTAAGCGAAGGAGCGACGAACGACAATGGTGGCATTGTTTTCCTCCTCGGCGACAAATACATATCTCGTTCCCAATATGTACGCTAGCGGTAGCTCCATCGTAGAGATATACACGTTGGTCCATATTTCACCGGGGTGTGAGAGATATTGTACGTAGCACGATCTGGCATCGGCCAGCCTCGCCGCGCGCAACTGCTGTAGCCTATCTGACGCACTCTTTGTCTTTCTGTGCGCTCGTAAGGTTCTAGTAAGAGATCGTGGATTTTGACTACATTATGTTAGTTTATACAACCGCAGAGATGGTACAGATCATTAAATCAGACGAAATCGGTATTAGTAGAAATATTGTGAAACGTATTTTGAAACGCAACAAATACAAAAGTTACAAACTTCAATATTGCCAGGAGATTTCTCCCTTAATAAAGTAATATTGTTAGAATTTAAATTTATTTTGTATAATTATCGAATTTATTTTTCTTTAGTTTAATTTTATAGGAATCGTTATTTATTTTCTACTTGGAATTACTTTTTCGTTCTCCTACATCGTATAGCAGCAACAAAATGAACATAAGAAACTGTACTTTCTAACATAATCTGAGAAAACAGAAAAATTGCCCAGTAATTCTGTATTAGCACATTTTGTCAGAAGGCGTAAAATTATAATATTACGTGATTGGGCGGACAAGCGTGCGTACCACTGCTCGCTTTATGATATATTGCGCCTGGATGCGATCTATCAGTGAGATTCGAATGCTCTGTTACCATTCACAAAGGCAATATCCCGTTCGTATCCGGACCGACGTGTATAGATGACCGTTAAGCAATTTTTGATTGTGCGTTGACGATTTTGATAATATTTACGTATGTTATAAGAAATTAAATATATTTTCACATTAAATGCGTAAAGTTTCAATGAATATAAATATAAAATATTGAATTTAAACGAAAATAAAACAAACGAAATGTTGCATTCGCAAATAAGACATATAAAATGTTGCATTAAAAAAAGCACATAAATTTTTGATTTTATAGAATAAAAATAAAAACTTTCGTGACATCGTATGTATATGCAGAGGAATCATTGTACAACATTTACTTATTAAGAAAATCGACTGAGAATCTCACAAAGTGCATCACTACGTGTGGTTTTTTCGCCACTTTATGCACACCAGATATACCTGTTGTAGTGAAAAAGCCATAAATATTATTAACACAGGCCTAACTGGAAAATCAGTTGTAATTAAAATATAATAAATACGTTTATTTTTTGCTATACACTCAAACTAGGTATACTGATATTTGCATTTTGCTAATGACAACAAAATTAAAAGAAAATCTTTCTTAAACACAATACGAGTAACATAGATTAGAACAAAATACAATCATTCTCAGGGAGGATTACTGAAAATGCATAATTCAAAATATAGGGAAGCTTTGTATTTACCATAAGCCATAACTTCTTAACATTTTAGTTTATGTCTTTATGCTTTTATAACAAATTCTTTACTTTATTTATTGTGTTTTATATACTTATAATTCTATTATTTTATTTTGTAAATGTTATATGTACTTCATTTGTATTACCTGTAAATTCACAATTTCTTTTGTTTTATTTCTTATACATAAGTTATGTACACTTTTTGTGTACGTATTTCTGTGTAAGTTTATATAAGTGTGTCTCGGTACATATTAAATCTCAACGTTTTATGTGTTTCTTGAATTCGCAAGGTATATTTGTATTTATAATTGTAAACATATCTAGTGTAAGTGCGAGGCATTTTGCCACCTTAACATGATTTCAGCATCGCAGCGCTTGTGTATGCATGCATTATGCGTTAATAAGGCCACCACCAAACCGTATAGGAGCTCGAACGTCTGGTCACGGAGACAGTAGCAGAATATAGCCGAGGACGGCTACCCAGACGTTCTCGTTATGGTAAGTATTTGCTATGGTATCTTCCTTGTATGTATGCTCCAGCTACTGCCGTCTATAGTAGCGGAAAAGTCAAAGACCAAACATTGTGCGGGTGCGAGCATTGCACTGCGCATAGGTGAAGGGGCGATGGATGACAATCGTGATATTCCGTGACACTCGTTCTGGTACTCCAATAAAGACATGTATATGTGCGTTTTGCTTGCTCTCAGAGGTGATTGCTTGATGCGTGACCGTAGTGGTTCTCTGTCTAGCGTGGTTTGCAATATAAGAGCTTGCTGAAGTCGTGATTATTTGATTTAATAGCATTTTACGTCGATTTTTTCGTTGTATGCAAATGGTTCTGTTACATTTGTGTATATTAAATGAATTTACGCTAGTTTCTGTGATAATATTTTATATGAATGCAAATACAATATATGTATATGAATTTATAATATATAAGCAAGTAAGGAAATCCCATATAAAATGTATATAATGCTAAAATATATGCATATTTTTATATATATGCATGAGGGAAATCTCACATTTTTTATATTGTTATAAAGGGAACTGTTTTAATATAAATTTATTGTTATATATACGTACTGTGTTTCATTTCGGGAGGTACTGAGCTATCGAACAAATAAGCAAATATTTTATACACCAAAACAAAAGCAATTGCCTGCATAAAATATTTTTCTTTACTTTAAAGCAGTGGAGACAGAATAGAAAACATAGGGGCATATTTATTTGCCTCAAAGTTTTAAAACTATTTTCCTGTTGCATAGTTAACTCACACACCTTTATTACATACATGCATTTTTTAAGCATTTAAACTTGACATAATCAACACTTAAATATTCAAAAAAGAAGGAAAATAGATCATTACATAAATCATTGTGAGATTTTCTTAATGGACTACATCGTATCATATTTAATAGACCTTGTAAATGTTTTATACGTGTCGACTTATTAAAAATTGTCACGTATATTAGATATGTGTACATAACTATTAACCGTACGGTACTTTATTTTCTTCGATTTCCGCATTCGCGTTTCATATGTATGATATAATTGCTATATGATTCTTTTCTTTCGTGATATTTTACATTGACATTTCATAACTGATTACGTACATACACGCGTATCTAATTACTGGTGGCATATTTTCTCCCAGTTATATTAAATTAATGATTTTTAAAGTGTTGAGTTATCGATAAATTACTTTGATACGTTTTGTATGTATATAGTTAAATTATACGTTGAGGAGGAAAAGGAAATTCAGTCAATAAGCGACCTAAATCTTATGAATAAAGCATTAGTGTGATATAACAAACACAGGAAAACAAAACAATCGCTTGTATAGTAAGGCTAACATAGAATATCATTCAATACGACCAATGAAGGATGAATAATCACATAATATTCGATTCTGAATAGAATCTGATATAACTTATTTTTTTCGCGGCCCACGACGTGACGTATGTATACAGATGAATCGGCATGAGCTACCTCAGCGAATGAAATTATTGATTTATTACAACAGATTCTCCTCAACGTTTCGCAGCGTTACATATAATTGTAAAGATGTGTCCGTGGATGGTGTTGCAAAGAGGAAAAACTTTTTTCATATGCGTTTTACAGAAAGAAGTTATTCTTTATAAAAAATTCTGCTTTCCTCAAAACGTTCAAAAACATAATTTAGACTTGACTACAGACATACACTTACTTATAAATTCAATATTATTGCAGCTGATACTTTTATATTACAATTAAACAACAATCATTATGTGACGTAAACAAGTGAATAAGAACTATTGGCTATTTTACGTTTATGTTTATAATAACTCTTGGTTCATCGGTTTTAAACATCGGAACGCAATCAGGTATCAAGTGGTCATCTTGGTTTAAATGTCTAGAGATAGTAACAATTTATCTTATTGAAATAAAGTATATAGTAGACTTTGCTTTTGTACTGTCATTAAATTAGTTTTAGGCTGTGTCTAATAAATACTTAAAATTTAATTTTCAAATTCTCACTAAAGAACGTATCCATCTGGTTAAATGCTATGGTGTTGGATAAATGTCATACAGATATGCCACTCATTTATTTAATCAAAGGTTCCCCGATGCATCTATATCACACGTAGGTTTACGTAAACTTTTGAATAAGTTTGACAAAACTAGATCAGGAAAATCCGAAGTTGTCTTTAAGGAAACTCTCGCGAGAATTAAAGGTTTCTAAATGTTTGTTACAAAATATTTATAAAGATAATAAAATCTTGCATTACAAACCCACAATAACCCATACAATTGGAGATGGAGATGGCGCAAAAAGGGTAGACTTTTATTTATAAGTTGGTGAGAAGTTCGTTGAAGATAGAACCTTCTATGGAAAAATTTTCTTTACTTACGAGACAACATTTTCAACTAACGGTCACGTTTCTTCTCAGAACACAAAACATTGGATTGCGGTGAATCCACAATTTAAAATTCAATCAAGAAGCCAACGTTATAAAAAAGTGAATGTATGGTGTGACATTTTCTATGGTGATATTATTGGTCCATATTTTCTAGAACAAAATTTAACTCAACACATTTATTTGGATTTGACAGAAACGTTTGCACTACCTCAGTTGCACAACATTGACCCTGACATACGAAGAAACATTTATTGGCAAGAAGATGATAACTGTATTTATAAAAATTTGTTTAAAACGTTAATTTCCTGGGAAATGGATAGGCAGAAATGGCCCAATTGAATGGCTTGCTAGGTCAGCTGATATTAATCAATTGATTTCTTTTTGTGAATGCTCGCGGTGTAGGACATAGTTCAGATCAATTAAAACGAACAATAAGGGATGCGGTGAATGAGATTAATATGCCCGCTACGATACACAAAGTTTACAATGAATTTATTATAATTGTTGAAAAGTGTGTACAAGTTGGGGGCAGCTATGTATGTATATTGAATAGCGATTGTTAGATCTATTTTAAGTTAAGAATTAATAGATGTTCAATGGTGACTCGTTGCGAGTTGTTTATATTAGGAAGAAGGGTTGATAAAAAGGTCTTTTTACTCGCAAAATTCTTTTTTAAATAGTAAAAACACATAAGAAATTGTTAGACTTAAACAAATTACCATACAATTTCTTATATATTTTTATGTAATACAGCTATATGATATCCTTCTAGCTGACCTGAAGATAGGCTCTGACCCGAAACCGGTCGTTATTTATATTTATTTATATTAAAGAATTTTGCGAGTAAAAGGACCTTTTTATCAACCCTTCTTCCTAATAAGAATTAATACTTATTTACTTGTTTGTTCCAAAGAGTGTTTGTTAGTTAATTGAAAAATAAAAATATCAACTGCAATAATTGAATTTATAAGTAAGTGTTTATCTGTAGTCAAATCTAAATTATGTTTTTGGATATTTTGAGGAAAGCAGAATTTTTTATAAAGAATGACTTTTTTCTGTAAAACGCATATTAAAAAAAATGTTCCTCTTTATAACCCCATCCATGACACTCTGTATATGTATGTATGTACACAGCGAACATCCTTCACCGAGACAAATGTGGAAACAAATCTGATGGTGCAAATTTTTCGCCAATCTTATCCACGTTGTTAAGAAGTTACGTTTATTTATTTTATTACATTATTTATTGAAGTGAAACTTTTCATGTGGTGTATTAAAATTAACGTAACCTTAATTTTAAAAAGCAATCAATATAAATACATATATTTTATTTTAAAAAATT